>JAAKBF010000228.1:0-42870 GCA_012656075.1 Phytophthora hibernalis
GGGGCATCTCGTTGGCAACGGTGATATTTTACCACTAAACCAACGGCGCTTGCACGGACACACAACCCACCCATGCACAACACAACGCTGCGCACACGCAAACCACATACAACCGCCGACGCAGCGCACTACACGCTCGTCGGTCCTTCGCTCGATTCCATCCGACCACCACAGGCGACGCACCGTCCAAAACGAGCACACCAAGGTCGGCCTCGAAAGGCAGTCATTCGGGCCCGACACAAGGCACATGGTTGCCGACACAGTCGCCACGCGGCTAGCCTGGCGCGATGACTACGTCTTGCCGCCAGCAGACGCCGCGAAACACGTGATTCAGTACGTTGGCAAAAGCAGAGGCGAGGCAGCATAAGAGAATGCGCCGTCCGGGAATCGAACCCGGGGCATCTCGTTGGCAACGAGATATTTTACCACTAAACCAACGGCGCTTGCACGGACACACAACCCACCCATGCACAACACAACGCTGCGCACACGCAAACCACATACAACCGCCGACGCAGCGCACTACACGCTCCTCGTCGGTCCTTCGCTCGATTCCATCCGACCACCACAGGCGACGCACCGTCCAAAACGAGCACACCAAGGTCGGCCTCGAAAGGCAGTCATTCGGGCCCGACACAAGGCACATGGACACACGCGGCTAGCCTGGCGCGATGACTACGTCTTGCCGCCAGCAGACGCCGCGAAACACGTGATTCAGTACGTTGGCAAAAGCAGAGGCGAGGCAGCATAAGAGAATGCGCCGTCCGGGAATCGAACCTGGGGCATCTCGTTGGCAACGAGATATTTTACCACTAAACCAACGGCGCTTGCACGGACACACAACCCACCCATGCACAACACAACGCTGCGCACACGCAAACCACATACAACCGCCGACGCAGCGCACTACCTCCTCGTCGGTCCTTCGCTCGATTCCATCCGACCACCACAGGCGACGCACCGTCCAAAACGAGCACACCAAGGTCGGCCTCGAAAGGCAGTCATTCGGGCCCGACACAAGGCACATGGTTGCCGACACAGTCGCCACGCGGCTAGCCTGGCGCGATGACTACGTCTTGCCGCCAGCAGACGCCGCGAAACACGTGATTCAGTACGTTGGCAAAAGCAGAGGCGAGGCAGCATAAGAGAATGCGCCGTCCGGGAATCGAACCGGGGCATCTCGTTGGCAACGAGATATTTTACCACTAAACCAACGGCGCTTGCACGGACACACAACCCACCCATGCACAACACAACGCTGCGCACACGCAAACCACATACAACCGCCGACGCAGCGCACTACACGCTCCTCGTCGGTCCTTCGCTCGATTCCATCCGACCACCACAGGCGACGCACCGTCCAAAACGAGCACACCAAGGTCGGCCTCGAAAGGCAGTCATTCGGGCCCGACACAAGGCACATGGTTGCCGACACAGTCGCCACGCGGCTAGCCTGGCGCGATGACTACGTCTTGCCGCCAGCAGACGCCGCGAAACACGTGATTCAGTACGTTGGCAAAGCAGAGGCGAGGCAGCATAAGAGAATGCGCCGTCCGGGAATCGAACCCGGGGCATCGTTGGCAACGAGATATTTTACCACTAAACCAACGGCGCTTGCACGGACACACAACCCACCCATGCACAACACAACGCTGCGCACACGCAAACCACATACAACCGCCGACGCAGCGCACTACACGCTCCTCGTCGGTCCTTCGCTCGATTCCATCCGACCACCACAGGCGACGCACCGTCCAAAACGAGCACACCAAGGTCGGCCTCGAAAGGCAGTCATTCGGGCCCGACACAAGGCACATGGTTGCCGACACAGTCGCCACGCGGCTAGCCTGGCGCGATGACTACGTCTTGCCGCCAGCAGACGCCGCGAAACACGTGATTCAGTACGTTGGCAAAAGCAGAGGCGAGGCAGCATAAGAGAATGCGCCGTCCGGGAATCGAACCGGGGCATCTCGTTGGCAACGAGATATTTTACCACTAAACCAACGGCGCTTGCACGGACACACAACCCACCCATGCACAACACAACGCTGCGCACACGCAAACCACATACAACCGCCGACGCAGCGCACTACACGCTCCTCGTCGGTCCTTCGCTCGATTCCATCCGACCACCACAGGCGACGCACCGTCCAAAACGAGCACACCAAGGTCGGCCTCGAAAGGCAGTCATTCGGGCCCGACACAAGGCACATGGTTGCCGACACAGTCGCCACGCGGCTAGCCTGGCGCGATGACTACGTCTTGCCGCCAGCAGACGCCGCGAAACACGTGATTCAGTACGTTGGCAAAAGCAGAGGCGAGGCAGCATAAGAGAATGCGCCGTCCGGGAATCGAACCCGGGCATCTCGTTGGCAACGAGATATTTTACCACTAAACCAACGGCGCTTGCACGGACACACAACCCACCCATGCACAACACAACGCTGCGCACACGCAAACCACATACAACCGCCGACGCAGCGCACTACACGCTCCTCGTCGGTCCTTCGCTCGATTCCATCCGACCACCACAGGCGACGCACCGTCCAAAACGAGCACACCAAGGTCGGCCTCGAAAGGCAGTCATTCGGGCCCGACACAAGGCACATGGTTGCCGACACAGTCGCCACGCGGCTAGCCTGGCGCGATGACTACGTCTTGCCGCCAGCAGACGCCGCGAAACACGTGATTCAGTACGTTGGCAAAAGCAGAGGCGAGGCAGCATAAGAGAATGCGCCGTCCGGGAATCGAACCCGGGGCATCTCGTTGGCAACGAGATATTTTACCACTAAACCAACGGCGCTTGCACGGACACACAACCCACCCATGCACAACACAACGCTGCGCACACGCAAACCACATACAACCGCCGACGCAGCGCACTACACGCTCCTCGTCGGTCCTTCGCTCGATTCCATCCGACCACCACAGGCGACGCACCGTCCAAAACGAGCACACCAAGGTCGGCCTCGAAAGGCAGTCATTCGGGCCCGACACAAGGCACATGGTTGCCGACACAGTCGCCACGCGGCTAGCCTGGCGCGATGACTACGTCTTGCCGCCAGCAGACGCCGCGAAACACGTGATTCAGTACGTTGGCAAAAGCAGAGGCGAGGCAGCATAAGAGAATGCGCCGTCCGGGAATCGAACCCGGGGCATCTCGTTGGCAACGAGATATTTTACCACTAAACCAACGGCGCTTGCACGGACACACAACCCACCCATGCACAACACAACGCTGCGCACACGCAAACCACATACAACCGCCGACGCAGCGCACTACACGCTCCTCGTCGGTCCTTCGCTCGATTCCATCCGACCACCACAGGCGACGCACCGTCCAAAACGAGCACACCAAGGTCGGCCTCGAAAGGCAGTCATTCGGGCCCGACACAAGGCACATGGTTGCCGACACAGTCGCCACGCGGCTAGCCTGGCGCGATGACTACGTCTTGCCGCCAGCAGACGCCGCGAAACACGTGATTCAGTACGTTGGCAAAAGCAGAGGCGAGGCAGCATAAGAGAATGCGCCGTCCGGGAATCGAACCCGGGGCATCTCGTTGGCAACGAGATATTTTACCACTAAACCAACGGCGCTTGCACGGACACACAACCCACCCATGCACAACACAACGCTGCGCACACGCAAACCACATACAACCGCCGACGCAGCGCACTACACGCTCCTCGTCGGTCCTTCGCTCGATTCCATCCGACCACCACAGGCGACGCACCGTCCAAAACGAGCACACCAAGGTCGGCCTCGAAAGGCAGTCATTCGGGCCCGACACAAGGCACATGGTTGCCGACACAGTCGCCACGCGGCTAGCCTGGCGCGATGACTACGTCTTGCCGCCAGCAGACGCCGCGAAACACGTGATTCAGTACGTTGGCAAAAGCAGAGGCGAGGCAGCATAAGAGAATGCGCCGTCCGGGAATCGAACCCGGGGCATCTCGTTGGCAACGAGATATTTTACCACTAAACCAACGGCGCTTGCACGGACACACAACCCACCCATGCACAACACAACGCTGCGCACACGCAAACCACATACAACCGCCGACGCAGCGCACTACACGCTCCTCGTCGGTCCTTCGCTCGATTCCATCCGACCACCACAGGCGACGCACCGTCCAAAACGAGCACACCAAGGTCGGCCTCGAAAGGCAGTCATTCGGGCCCGACACAAGGCACATGGTTGCCGACACAGTCGCCACGCGGCTAGCCTGGCGCGATGACTACGTCTTGCCGCCAGCAGACGCCGCGAAACACGTGATTCAGTACGTTGGCAAAAGCAGAGGCGAGGCAGCATAAGAGAATGCGCCGTCCGGGAATCGAACCCGGGGCATCTCGTTGGCAACGAGATATTTTACCACTAAACCAACGGCGCTTGCACGGACACACAACCCACCCATGCACAACACAACGCTGCGCACACGCAAACCACATACAACCGCCGACGCAGCGCACTACACGCTCCTCGTCGGTCCTTCGCTCGATTCCATCCGACCACCACAGGCGACGCACCGTCCAAAACGAGCACACCAAGGTCGGCCTCGAAAGGCAGTCATTCGGGCCCGACACAAGGCACATGGTTGCCGACACAGTCGCCACGCGGCTAGCCTGGCGCGATGACTACGTCTTGCCGCCAGCAGACGCCGCGAAACACGTGATTCAGTACGTTGGCAAAAGCAGAGGCGAGGCAGCATAAGAGAATGCGCCGTCCGGGAATCGAACCCGGGCATCTCGTTGGCAACGAGATATTTTACCACTAAACCAACGGCGCTTGCACGGACACACAACCCACCCATGCACAACACAACGCTGCGCACACGCAAACCACATACAACCGCCGACGCAGCGCACTACACGCTCCTCGTCGGTCCTTCGCTCGATTCCATCCGACCACCACAGGCGACGCACCGTCCAAAACGAGCACACCAAGGTCGGCCTCGAAAGGCAGTCATTCGGGCCCGACACAAGGCACATGGTTGCCGACACAGTCGCCACGCGGCTAGCCTGGCGCGATGACTACGTCTTGCCGCCAGCAGACGCCGCGAAACACGTGATTCAGTACGTTGGCAAAAGCAGAGGCGAGGCAGCATAAGAGAATGCGCCGTCCGGGAATCGAACCCGGGCATCTCGTTGGCAACGAGATATTTTACCACTAAACCAACGGCGCTTGCACGGACACACAACCCACCCATGCACAACACAACGCTGCGCACACGCAAACCACATACAACCGCCGACGCAGCGCACTACACGCTCCTCGTCGGTCCTTCGCTCGATTCCATCCGACCACCACAGGCGACGCACCGTCCAAAACGAGCACACCAAGGTCGGCCTCGAAAGGCAGTCATTCGGGCCCGACACAAGGCACATGGTTGCCGACACAGTCGCCACGCGGCTAGCCTGGCGCGATGACTACGTCTTGCCGCCAGCAGACGCCGCGAAACACGTGATTCAGTACGTTGGCAAAAGCAGAGGCGAGGCAGCATAAGAGAATGCGCCGTCCGGGAATCGAACCCGGGGCATCTCGTTGGCAACGAGATATTTTACCACTAAACCAACGGCGCTTGCACGGACACACAACCCACCCATGCACAACACAACGCTGCGCACACGCAAACCACATACAACCGCCGACGCAGCGCACTACACGCTCCTCGTCGGTCCTTCGCTCGATTCCATCCGACCACCACAGGCGACGCACCGTCCAAAACGAGCACACCAAGGTCGGCCTCGAAAGGCAGTCATTCGGGCCCGACACAAGGCACATGGTTGCCGACACAGTCGCCACGCGGCTAGCCTGGCGCGATGACTACGTCTTGCCGCCAGCAGACGCCGCGAAACACGTGATTCAGTACGTTGGCAAAAGCAGAGGCGAGGCAGCATAAGAGAATGCGCCGTCCGGGAATCGAACCCGGGGCATCTCGTTGGCAACGAGATATTTTACCACTAAACCAACGGCGCTTGCACGGACACACAACCCACCCATGCACAACACAACGCTGCGCACACGCAAACCACATACAACCGCCGACGCAGCGCACTACACGCTCCTCGTCGGTCCTTCGCTCGATTCCATCCGACCACCACAGGCGACGCACCGTCCAAAACGAGCACACCAAGGTCGGCCTCGAAAGGCAGTCATTCGGGCCCGACACAAGGCACATGGTTGCCGACACAGTCGCCACGCGGCTAGCCTGGCGCGATGACTACGTCTTGCCGCCAGCAGACGCCGCGAAACACGTGATTCAGTACGTTGGCAAAAGCAGAGGCGAGGCAGCATAAGAGAATGCGCCGTCCGGGAATCGAACCCGGGGCATCTCGTTGGCAACGAGATATTTTACCACTAAACCAACGGCGCTTGCACGGACACACAACCCACCCATGCACAACACAACGCTGCGCACACGCAAACCACATACAACCGCCGACGCAGCGCACTACACGCTCCTCGTCGGTCCTTCGCTCGATTCCATCCGACCACCACAGGCGACGCACCGTCCAAAACGAGCACACCAAGGTCGGCCTCGAAAGGCAGTCATTCGGGCCCGACACAAGGCACATGGTTGCCGACACAGTCGCCACGCGGCTAGCCTGGCGCGATGACTACGTCTTGCCGCCAGCAGACGCCGCGAAACACGTGATTCAGTACGTTGGCAAAAGCAGAGGCGAGGCAGCATAAGAGAATGCGCCGTCCGGGAATCGAACCCGGGGCATCTCGTTGGCAACGAGATATTTTACCACTAAACCAACGGCGCTTGCACGGACACACAACCCACCCATGCACAACACAACGCTGCGCACACGCAAACCACATACAACCGCCGACGCAGCGCACTACACGCTCCTCGTCGGTCCTTCGCTCGATTCCATCCGACCACCACAGGCGACGCACCGTCCAAAACGAGCACACCAAGGTCGGCCTCGAAAGGCAGTCATTCGGGCCCGACACAAGGCACATGGTTGCCGACACAGTCGCCACGCGGCTAGCCTGGCGCGATGACTACGTCTTGCCGCCAGCAGACGCCGCGAAACACGTGATTCAGTACGTTGGCAAAAGCAGAGGCGAGGCAGCATAAGAGAATGCGCCGTCCGGGAATCGAACCCGGGGCATCTCGTTGGCAACGAGATATTTTACCACTAAACCAACGGCGCTTGCACGGACACACAACCCACCCATGCACAACACAACGCTGCGCACACGCAAACCACATACAACCGCCGACGCAGCGCACTACACGCTCCTCGTCGGTCCTTCGCTCGATTCCATCCGACCACCACAGGCGACGCACCGTCCAAAACGAGCACACCAAGGTCGGCCTCGAAAGGCAGTCATTCGGGCCCGACACAAGGCACATGGTTGCCGACACAGTCGCCACGCGGCTAGCCTGGCGCGATGACTACGTCTTGCCGCCAGCAGACGCCGCGAAACACGTGATTCAGTACGTTGGCAAAAGCAGAGGCGAGGCAGCATAAGAGAATGCGCCGTCCGGGAATCGAACCCGGGGCATCTCGTTGGCAACGAGATATTTTACCACTAAACCAACGGCGCTTGCACGGACACACAACCCACCCATGCACAACACAACGCTGCGCACACGCAAACCACATACAACCGCCGACGCAGCGCACTACACGCTCCTCGTCGGTCCTTCGCTCGATTCCATCCGACCACCACAGGCGACGCACCGTCCAAAACGAGCACACCAAGGTCGGCCTCGAAAGGCAGTCATTCGGGCCCGACACAAGGCACATGGTTGCCGACACAGTCGCCACGCGGCTAGCCTGGCGCGATGACTACGTCTTGCCGCCAGCAGACGCCGCGAAACACGTGATTCAGTACGTTGGCAAAAGCAGAGGCGAGGCAGCATAAGAGAATGCGCCGTCCGGGAATCGAACCCGGGGCATCTCGTTGGCAACGAGATATTTTACCACTAAACCAACGGCGCTTGCACGGACACACAACCCACCCATGCACAACACAACGCTGCGCACACGCAAACCACATACAACCGCCGACGCAGCGCACTACACGCTCCTCGTCGGTCCTTCGCTCGATTCCATCCGACCACCACAGGCGACGCACCGTCCAAAACGAGCACACCAAGGTCGGCCTCGAAAGGCAGTCATTCGGGCCCGACACAAGGCACATGGTTGCCGACACAGTCGCCACGCGGCTAGCCTGGCGCGATGACTACGTCTTGCCGCCAGCAGACGCCGCGAAACACGTGATTCAGTACGTTGGCAAAAGCAGAGGCGAGGCAGCATAAGAGAATGCGCCGTCCGGGAATCGAACCCGGGGCATCTCGTTGGCAACGAGATATTTTACCACTAAACCAACGGCGCTTGCACGGACACACAACCCACCCATGCACAACACAACGCTGCGCACACGCAAACCACATACAACCGCCGACGCAGCGCACTACACGCTCCTCGTCGGTCCTTCGCTCGATTCCATCCGACCACCACAGGCGACGCACCGTCCAAAACGAGCACACCAAGGTCGGCCTCGAAAGGCAGTCATTCGGGCCCGACACAAGGCACATGGTTGCCGACACAGTCGCCACGCGGCTAGCCTGGCGCGATGACTACGTCTTGCCGCCAGCAGACGCCGCGAAACACGTGATTCAGTACGTTGGCAAAAGCAGAGGCGAGGCAGCATAAGAGAATGCGCCGTCCGGGAATCGAACCCGGGGCATCTCGTTGGCAACGAGATATTTTACCACTAAACCAACGGCGCTTGCACGGACACACAACCCACCCATGCACAACACAACGCTGCGCACACGCAAACCACATACAACCGCCGACGCAGCGCACTACACGCTCCTCGTCGGTCCTTCGCTCGATTCCATCCGACCACCACAGGCGACGCACCGTCCAAAACGAGCACACCAAGGTCGGCCTCGAAAGGCAGTCATTCGGGCCCGACACAAGGCACATGGTTGCCGACACAGTCGCCACGCGGCTAGCCTGGCGCGATGACTACGTCTTGCCGCCAGCAGACGCCGCGAAACACGTGATTCAGTACGTTGGCAAAAGCAGAGGCGAGGCAGCATAAGAGAATGCGCCGTCCGGGAATCGAACCCGGGGCATCTCGTTGGCAACGAGATATTTTACCACTAAACCAACGGCGCTTGCACGGACACACAACCCACCCATGCACAACACAACGCTGCGCACACGCAAACCACATACAACCGCCGACGCAGCGCACTACACGCTCCTCGTCGGTCCTTCGCTCGATTCCATCCGACCACCACAGGCGACGCACCGTCCAAAACGAGCACACCAAGGTCGGCCTCGAAAGGCAGTCATTCGGGCCCGACACAAGGCACATGGTTGCCGACACAGTCGCCACGCGGCTAGCCTGGCGCGATGACTACGTCTTGCCGCCAGCAGACGCCGCGAAACACGTGATTCAGTACGTTGGCAAAAGCAGAGGCGAGGCAGCATAAGAGAATGCGCCGTCCGGGAATCGAACCCGGGGCATCTCGTTGGCAACGAGATATTTTACCACTAAACCAACGGCGCTTGCACGGACACACAACCCACCCATGCACAACACAACGCTGCGCACACGCAAACCACATACAACCGCCGACGCAGCGCACTACACGCTCCTCGTCGGTCCTTCGCTCGATTCCATCCGACCACCACAGGCGACGCACCGTCCAAAACGAGCACACCAAGGTCGGCCTCGAAAGGCAGTCATTCGGGCCCGACACAAGGCACATGGTTGCCGACACAGTCGCCACGCGGCTAGCCTGGCGCGATGACTACGTCTTGCCGCCAGCAGACGCCGCGAAACACGTGATTCAGTACGTTGGCAAAAGCAGAGGCGAGGCAGCATAAGAGAATGCGCCGTCCGGGAATCGAACCCGGGGCATCTCGTTGGCAACGAGATATTTTACCACTAAACCAACGGCGCTTGCACGGACACACAACCCACCCATGCACAACACAACGCTGCGCACACGCAAACCACATACAACCGCCGACGCAGCGCACTACACGCTCCTCGTCGGTCCTTCGCTCGATTCCATCCGACCACCACAGGCGACGCACCGTCCAAAACGAGCACACCAAGGTCGGCCTCGAAAGGCAGTCATTCGGGCCCGACACAAGGCACATGGTTGCCGACACAGTCGCCACGCGGCTAGCCTGGCGCGATGACTACGTCTTGCCGCCAGCAGACGCCGCGAAACACGTGATTCAGTACGTTGGCAAAAGCAGAGGCGAGGCAGCATAAGAGAATGCGCCGTCCGGGAATCGAACCCGGGGCATCTCGTTGGCAACGAGATATTTTACCACTAAACCAACGGCGCTTGCACGGACACACAACCCACCCATGCACAACACAACGCTGCGCACACGCAAACCACATACAACCGCCGACGCAGCGCACTACACGCTCCTCGTCGGTCCTTCGCTCGATTCCATCCGACCACCACAGGCGACGCACCGTCCAAAACGAGCACACCAAGGTCGGCCTCGAAAGGCAGTCATTCGGGCCCGACACAAGGCACATGGTTGCCGACACAGTCGCCACGCGGCTAGCCTGGCGCGATGACTACGTCTTGCCGCCAGCAGACGCCGCGAAACACGTGATTCAGTACGTTGGCAAAAGCAGAGGCGAGGCAGCATAAGAGAATGCGCCGTCCGGGAATCGAACCCGGGGCATCTCGTTGGCAACGAGATATTTTACCACTAAACCAACGGCGCTTGCACGGACACACAACCCACCCATGCACAACACAACGCTGCGCACACGCAAACCACATACAACCGCCGACGCAGCGCACTACACGCTCCTCGTCGGTCCTTCGCTCGATTCCATCCGACCACCACAGGCGACGCACCGTCCAAAACGAGCACACCAAGGTCGGCCTCGAAAGGCAGTCATTCGGGCCCGACACAAGGCACATGGTTGCCGACACAGTCGCCACGCGGCTAGCCTGGCGCGATGACTACGTCTTGCCGCCAGCAGACGCCGCGAAACACGTGATTCAGTACGTTGGCAAAAGCAGAGGCGAGGCAGCATAAGAGAATGCGCCGTCCGGGAATCGAACCCGGGGCATCTCGTTGGCAACGAGATATTTTACCACTAAACCAACGGCGCTTGCACGGACACACAACCCACCCATGCACAACACAACGCTGCGCACACGCAAACCACATACAACCGCCGACGCAGCGCACTACACGCTCCTCGTCGGTCCTTCGCTCGATTCCATCCGACCACCACAGGCGACGCACCGTCCAAAACGAGCACACCAAGGTCGGCCTCGAAAGGCAGTCATTCGGGCCCGACACAAGGCACATGGTTGCCGACACAGTCGCCACGCGGCTAGCCTGGCGCGATGACTACGTCTTGCCGCCAGCAGACGCCGCGAAACACGTGATTCAGTACGTTGGCAAAAGCAGAGGCGAGGCAGCATAAGAGAATGCGCCGTCCGGGAATCGAACCCGGGGCATCTCGTTGGCAACGAGATATTTTACCACTAAACCAACGGCGCTTGCACGGACACACAACCCACCCATGCACAACACAACGCTGCGCACACGCAAACCACATACAACCGCCGACGCAGCGCACTACACGCTCCTCGTCGGTCCTTCGCTCGATTCCATCCGACCACCACAGGCGACGCACCGTCCAAAACGAGCACACCAAGGTCGGCCTCGAAAGGCAGTCATTCGGGCCCGACACAAGGCACATGGTTGCCGACACAGTCGCCACGCGGCTAGCCTGGCGCGATGACTACGTCTTGCCGCCAGCAGACGCCGCGAAACACGTGATTCAGTACGTTGGCAAAAGCAGAGGCGAGGCAGCATAAGAGAATGCGCCGTCCGGGAATCGAACCCGGGGCATCTCGTTGGCAACGAGATATTTTACCACTAAACCAACGGCGCTTGCACGGACACACAACCCACCCATGCACAACACAACGCTGCGCACACGCAAACCACATACAACCGCCGAC
This sequence comes from Phytophthora hibernalis, assembly GCA_012656075.1. Lineage (NCBI taxonomy): Eukaryota > Oomycota > Peronosporomycetes > Peronosporales > Peronosporaceae > Phytophthora > Phytophthora hibernalis. The sequence continues at coordinate 12,004 of JAAKBF010000228.1, forward strand.
GCAGCGCACTACACGCTCCTCGTCGGTCCTTCGCTCGATTCCATCCGACCACCACAGGCGACGCACCGTCCAAAACGAGCACACCAAGGTCGGCCTCGAAAGGCAGTCATTCGGGCCCGACACAAGGCACATGGTTGCCGACACAGTCGCCACGCGGCTAGCCTGGCGCGATGACTACGTCTTGCCGCCAGCAGACGCCGCGAAACACGTGATTCAGTACGTTGGCAAAAGCAGAGGCGAGGCAGCATAAGAGAATGCGCCGTCCGGGAATCGAACCCGGGGCATCTCGTTGGCAACGAGATATTTTACCACTAAACCAACGGCGCTTGCACGGACACACAACCCACCCATGCACAACACAACGCTGCGCACACGCAAACCACATACAACCGCCGACGCAGCGCACTACACGCTCCTCGTCGGTCCTTCGCTCGATTCCATCCGACCACCACAGGCGACGCACCGTCCAAAACGAGCACACCAAGGTCGGCCTCGAAAGGCAGTCATTCGGGCCCGACACAAGGCACATGGTTGCCGACACAGTCGCCACGCGGCTAGCCTGGCGCGATGACTACGTCTTGCCGCCAGCAGACTACGCCCGCCAGCAGACGCCGCGAAACACGTGATTCAGTACGTTGGCAAAAGCAGAGGCGAGGCAGCATAAGAGAATGCGCCGTCCGGGAATCGAACCCGGGGCATCTCGTTGGCAACGAGATATTTTACCACTAAACCAACGGCGCTTGCACGGACACACAACCCACCCATGCACAACACAACGCTGCGCACACGCAAACCACATACAACCGCCGACGCAGCGCACTACACGCTCCTCGTCGGTCCTTCGCTCGATTCCATCCGACCACCACAGGCGACGCACCGTCCAAAACGAGCACACCAAGGTCGGCCTCGAAAGGCAGTCATTCGGGCCCGACACAAGGCACATGGTTGCCGACACAGTCGCCACGCGGCTAGCCTGGCGCGATGACTACGTCTTGCCGCCAGCAGACGCCGCGAAACACGTGATTCAGTACGTTGGCAAAAGCAGAGGCGAGGCAGCATAAGAGAATGCGCCGTCCGGGAATCGAACCCGGGGCATCTCGTTGGCAACGAGATATTTTACCACTAAACCAACGGCGCTTGCACGGACACACAACCCACCCATGCACAACACAACGCTGCGCACACGCAAACCACATACAACCGCCGACGCAGCGCACTACACGCTCCTCGTCGGTCCTTCGCTCGATTCCATCCGACCACCACAGGCGACGCACCGTCCAAAACGAGCACACCAAGGTCGGCCTCGAAAGGCAGTCATTCGGGCCCGACACAAGGCACATGGTTGCCGACACAGTCGCCACGCGGCTAGCCTGGCGCGATGACTACGTCTTGCCGCCAGCAGACGCCGCGAAACACGTGATTCAGTACGTTGGCAAAAGCAGAGGCGAGGCAGCATAAGAGAATGCGCCGTCCGGGAATCGAACCCGGGGCATCTCGTTGGCAACGAGATATTTTACCACTAAACCAACGGCGCTTGCACGGACACACAACCCACCCATGCACAACACAACGCTGCGCACACGCAAACCACATACAACCGCCGACGCAGCGCACTACACGCTCCTCGTCGGTCCTTCGCTCGATTCCATCCGACCACCACAGGCGACGCACCGTCCAAAACGAGCACACCAAGGTCGGCCTCGAAAGGCAGTCATTCGGGCCCGACACAAGGCACATGGTTGCCGACACAGTCGCCACGCGGCTAGCCTGGCGCGATGACTACGTCTTGCCGCCAGCAGACGCCGCGAAACACGTGATTCAGTACGTTGGCAAAAGCAGAGGCGAGGCAGCATAAGAGAATGCGCCGTCCGGGAATCGAACCCGGGGCATCTCGTTGGCAACGAGATATTTTACCACTAAACCAACGGCGCTTGCACGGACACACAACCCACCCATGCACAACACAACGCTGCGCACACGCAAACCACATACAACCGCCGACGCAGCGCACTACACGCTCCTCGTCGGTCCTTCGCTCGATTCCATCCGACCACCACAGGCGACGCACCGTCCAAAACGAGCACACCAAGGTCGGCCTCGAAAGGCAGTCATTCGGGCCCGACACAAGGCACATGGTTGCCGACACAGTCGCCACGCGGCTAGCCTGGCGCGATGACTACGTCTTGCCGCCAGCAGACGCCGCGAAACACGTGATTCAGTACGTTGGCAAAAGCAGAGGCGAGGCAGCATAAGAGAATGCGCCGTCCGGGAATCGAACCCGGGGCATCTCGTTGGCAACGAGATATTTTACCACTAAACCAACGGCGCTTGCACGGACACACAACCCACCCATGCACAACACAACGCTGCGCACACGCAAACCACATACAACCGCCGACGCAGCGCACTACACGCTCCTCGTCGGTCCTTCGCTCGATTCCATCCGACCACCACAGGCGACGCACCGTCCAAAACGAGCACACCAAGGTCGGCCTCGAAAGGCAGTCATTCGGGCCCGACACAAGGCACATGGTTGCCGACACAGTCGCCACGCGGCTAGCCTGGCGCGATGACTACGTCTTGCCGCCAGCAGACGCCGCGAAACACGTGATTCAGTACGTTGGCAAAAGCAGAGGCGAGGCAGCATAAGAGAATGCGCCGTCCGGGAATCGAACCCGGGGCATCTCGTTGGCAACGAGATATTTTACCACTAAACCAACGGCGCTTGCACGGACACACAACCCACCCATGCACAACACAACGCTGCGCACACGCAAACCACATACAACCGCCGACGCAGCGCACTACACGCTCCTCGTCGGTCCTTCGCTCGATTCCATCCGACCACCACAGGCGACGCACCGTCCAAAACGAGCACACCAAGGTCGGCCTCGAAAGGCAGTCATTCGGGCCCGACACAAGGCACATGGTTGCCGACACAGTCGCCACGCGGCTAGCCTGGCGCGATGACTACGTCTTGCCGCCAGCAGACGCCGCGAAACACGTGATTCAGTACGTTGGCAAAAGCAGAGGCGAGGCAGCATAAGAGAATGCGCCGTCCGGGAATCGAACCCGGGGCATCTCGTTGGCAACGAGATATTTTACCACTAAACCAACGGCGCTTGCACGGACACACAACCCACCCATGCACAACACAACGCTGCGCACACGCAAACCACATACAACCGCCGACGCAGCGCACTACACGCTCCTCGTCGGTCCTTCGCTCGATTCCATCCGACCACCACAGGCGACGCACCGTCCAAAACGAGCACACCAAGGTCGGCCTCGAAAGGCAGTCATTCGGGCCCGACACAAGGCACATGGTTGCCGACACAGTCGCCACGCGGCTAGCCTGGCGCGATGACTACGTCTTGCCGCCAGCAGACGCCGCGAAACACGTGATTCAGTACGTTGGCAAAAGCAGAGGCGAGGCAGCATAAGAGAATGCGCCGTCCGGGAATCGAACCCGGGGCATCTCGTTGGCAACGAGATATTTTACCACTAAACCAACGGCGCTTGCACGGACACACAACCCACCCATGCACAACACAACGCTGCGCACACGCAAACCACATACAACCGCCGACGCAGCGCACTACACGCTCCTCGTCGGTCCTTCGCTCGATTCCATCCGACCACCACAGGCGACGCACCGTCCAAAACGAGCACACCAAGGTCGGCCTCGAAAGGCAGTCATTCGGGCCCGACACAAGGCACATGGTTGCCGACACAGTCGCCACGCGGCTAGCCTGGCGCGATGACTACGTCTTGCCGCCAGCAGACGCCGCGAAACACGTGATTCAGTACGTTGGCAAAAGCAGAGGCGAGGCAGCATAAGAGAATGCGCCGTCCGGGAATCGAACCCGGGGCATCTCGTTGGCAACGAGATATTTTACCACTAAACCAACGGCGCTTGCACGGACACACAACCCACCCATGCACAACACAACGCTGCGCACACGCAAACCACATACAACCGCCGACGCAGCGCACTACACGCTCCTCGTCGGTCCTTCGCTCGATTCCATCCGACCACCACAGGCGACGCACCGTCCAAAACGAGCACACCAAGGTCGGCCTCGAAAGGCAGTCATTCGGGCCCGACACAAGGCACATGGTTGCCGACACAGTCGCCACGCGGCTAGCCTGGCGCGATGACTACGTCTTGCCGCCAGCAGACGCCGCGAAACACGTGATTCAGTACGTTGGCAAAAGCAGAGGCGAGGCAGCATAAGAGAATGCGCCGTCCGGGAATCGAACCCGGGGCATCTCGTTGGCAACGAGATATTTTACCACTAAACCAACGGCGCTTGCACGGACACACAACCCACCCATGCACAACACAACGCTGCGCACACGCAAACCACATACAACCGCCGACGCAGCGCACTACACGCTCCTCGTCGGTCCTTCGCTCGATTCCATCCGACCACCACAGGCGACGCACCGTCCAAAACGAGCACACCAAGGTCGGCCTCGAAAGGCAGTCATTCGGGCCCGACACAAGGCACATGGTTGCCGACACAGTCGCCACGCGGCTAGCCTGGCGCGATGACTACGTCTTGCCGCCAGCAGACGCCGCGAAACACGTGATTCAGTACGTTGGCAAAAGCAGAGGCGAGGCAGCATAAGAGAATGCGCCGTCCGGGAATCGAACCCGGGGCATCTCGTTGGCAACGAGATATTTTACCACTAAACCAACGGCGCTTGCACGGACACACAACCCACCCATGCACAACACAACGCTGCGCACACGCAAACCACATACAACCGCCGACGCAGCGCACTACACGCTCCTCGTCGGTCCTTCGCTCGATTCCATCCGACCACCACAGGCGACGCACCGTCCAAAACGAGCACACCAAGGTCGGCCTCGAAAGGCAGTCATTCGGGCCCGACACAAGGCACATGGTTGCCGACACAGTCGCCACGCGGCTAGCCTGGCGCGATGACTACGTCTTGCCGCCAGCAGACGCCGCGAAACACGTGATTCAGTACGTTGGCAAAAGCAGAGGCGAGGCAGCATAAGAGAATGCGCCGTCCGGGAATCGAACCCGGGGCATCTCGTTGGCAACGAGATATTTTACCACTAAACCAACGGCGCTTGCACGGACACACAACCCACCCATGCACAACACAACGCTGCGCACACGCAAACCACATACAACCGCCGACGCAGCGCACTACACGCTCCTCGTCGGTCCTTCGCTCGATTCCATCCGACCACCACAGGCGACGCACCGTCCAAAACGAGCACACCAAGGTCGGCCTCGAAAGGCAGTCATTCGGGCCCGACACAAGGCACATGGTTGCCGACACAGTCGCCACGCGGCTAGCCTGGCGCGATGACTACGTCTTGCCGCCAGCAGACGCCGCGAAACACGTGATTCAGTACGTTGGCAAAAGCAGAGGCGAGGCAGCATAAGAGAATGCGCCGTCCGGGAATCGAACCCGGGGCATCTCGTTGGCAACGAGATATTTTACCACTAAACCAACGGCGCTTGCACGGACACACAACCCACCCATGCACAACACAACGCTGCGCACACGCAAACCACATACAACCGCCGACGCAGCGCACTACACGCTCCTCGTCGGTCCTTCGCTCGATTCCATCCGACCACCACAGGCGACGCACCGTCCAAAACGAGCACACCAAGGTCGGCCTCGAAAGGCAGTCATTCGGGCCCGACACAAGGCACATGGTTGCCGACACAGTCGCCACGCGGCTAGCCTGGCGCGATGACTACGTCTTGCCGCCAGCAGACGCCGCGAAACACGTGATTCAGTACGTTGGCAAAAGCAGAGGCGAGGCAGCATAAGAGAATGCGCCGTCCGGGAATCGAACCCGGGGCATCTCGTTGGCAACGAGATATTTTACCACTAAACCAACGGCGCTTGCACGGACACACAACCCACCCATGCACAACACAACGCTGCGCACACGCAAACCACATACAACCGCCGACGCAGCGCACTACACGCTCCTCGTCGGTCCTTCGCTCGATTCCATCCGACCACCACAGGCGACGCACCGTCCAAAACGAGCACACCAAGGTCGGCCTCGAAAGGCAGTCATTCGGGCCCGACACAAGGCACATGGTTGCCGACACAGTCGCCACGCGGCTAGCCTGGCGCGATGACTACGTCTTGCCGCCAGCAGACGCCGCGAAACACGTGATTCAGTACGTTGGCAAAAGCAGAGGCGAGGCAGCATAAGAGAATGCGCCGTCCGGGAATCGAACCCGGGGCATCTCGTTGGCAACGAGATATTTTACCACTAAACCAACGGCGCTTGCACGGACACACAACCCACCCATGCACAACACAACGCTGCGCACACGCAAACCACATACAACCGCCGACGCAGCGCACTACACGCTCCTCGTCGGTCCTTCGCTCGATTCCATCCGACCACCACAGGCGACGCACCGTCCAAAACGAGCACACCAAGGTCGGCCTCGAAAGGCAGTCATTCGGGCCCGACACAAGGCACATGGTTGCCGACACAGTCGCCACGCGGCTAGCCTGGCGCGATGACTACGTCTTGCCGCCAGCAGACGCCGCGAAACACGTGATTCAGTACGTTGGCAAAAGCAGAGGCGAGGCAGCATAAGAGAATGCGCCGTCCGGGAATCGAACCCGGGGCATCTCGTTGGCAACGAGATATTTTACCACTAAACCAACGGCGCTTGCACGGACACACAACCCACCCATGCACAACACAACGCTGCGCACACGCAAACCACATACAACCGCCGACGCAGCGCACTACACGCTCCTCGTCGGTCCTTCGCTCGATTCCATCCGACCACCACAGGCGACGCACCGTCCAAAACGAGCACACCAAGGTCGGCCTCGAAAGGCAGTCATTCGGGCCCGACACAAGGCACATGGTTGCCGACACAGTCGCCACGCGGCTAGCCTGGCGCGATGACTACGTCTTGCCGCCAGCAGACGCCGCGAAACACGTGATTCAGTACGTTGGCAAAAGCAGAGGCGAGGCAGCATAAGAGAATGCGCCGTCCGGGAATCGAACCCGGGGCATCTCGTTGGCAACGAGATATTTTACCACTAAACCAACGGCGCTTGCACGGACACACAACCCACCCATGCACAACACAACGCTGCGCACACGCAAACCACATACAACCGCCGACGCAGCGCACTACACGCTCCTCGTCGGTCCTTCGCTCGATTCCATCCGACCACCACAGGCGACGCACCGTCCAAAACGAGCACACCAAGGTCGGCCTCGAAAGGCAGTCATTCGGGCCCGACACAAGGCACATGGTTGCCGACACAGTCGCCACGCGGCTAGCCTGGCGCGATGACTACGTCTTGCCGCCAGCAGACGCCGCGAAACACGTGATTCAGTACGTTGGCAAAAGCAGAGGCGAGGCAGCATAAGAGAATGCGCCGTCCGGGAATCGAACCCGGGGCATCTCGTTGGCAACGAGATATTTTACCACTAAACCAACGGCGCTTGCACGGACACACAACCCACCCATGCACAACACAACGCTGCGCACACGCAAACCACATACAACCGCCGACGCAGCGCACTACACGCTCCTCGTCGGTCCTTCGCTCGATTCCATCCGACCACCACAGGCGACGCACCGTCCAAAACGAGCACACCAAGGTCGGCCTCGAAAGGCAGTCATTCGGGCCCGACACAAGGCACATGGTTGCCGACACAGTCGCCACGCGGCTAGCCTGGCGCGATGACTACGTCTTGCCGCCAGCAGACGCCGCGAAACACGTGATTCAGTACGTTGGCAAAAGCAGAGGCGAGGCAGCATAAGAGAATGCGCCGTCCGGGAATCGAACCCGGGGCATCTCGTTGGCAACGAGATATTTTACCACTAAACCAACGGCGCTTGCACGGACACACAACCCACCCATGCACAACACAACGCTGCGCACACGCAAACCACATACAACCGCCGACGCAGCGCACTACACGCTCCTCGTCGGTCCTTCGCTCGATTCCATCCGACCACCACAGGCGACGCACCGTCCAAAACGAGCACACCAAGGTCGGCCTCGAAAGGCAGTCATTCGGGCCCGACACAAGGCACATGGTTGCCGACACAGTCGCCACGCGGCTAGCCTGGCGCGATGACTACGTCTTGCCGCCAGCAGACGCCGCGAAACACGTGATTCAGTACGTTGGCAAAAGCAGAGGCGAGGCAGCATAAGAGAATGCGCCGTCCGGGAATCGAACCCGGGGCATCTCGTTGGCAACGAGATATTTTACCACTAAACCAACGGCGCTTGCACGGACACACAACCCACCCATGCACAACACAACGCTGCGCACACGCAAACCACATACAACCGCCGACGCAGCGCACTACACGCTCCTCGTCGGTCCTTCGCTCGATTCCATCCGACCACCACAGGCGACGCACCGTCCAAAACGAGCACACCAAGGTCGGCCTCGAAAGGCAGTCATTCGGGCCCGACACAAGGCACATGGTTGCCGACACAGTCGCCACGCGGCTAGCCTGGCGCGATGACTACGTCTTGCCGCCAGCAGACGCCGCGAAACACGTGATTCAGTACGTTGGCAAAAGCAGAGGCGAGGCAGCATAAGAGAATGCGCCGTCCGGGAATCGAACCCGGGGCATCTCGTTGGCAACGAGATATTTTACCACTAAACCAACGGCGCTTGCACGGACACACAACCCACCCATGCACAACACAACGCTGCGCACACGCAAACCACATACAACCGCCGACGCAGCGCACTACACGCTCCTCGTCGGTCCTTCGCTCGATTCCATCCGACCACCACAGGCGACGCACCGTCCAAAACGAGCACACCAAGGTCGGCCTCGAAAGGCAGTCATTCGGGCCCGACACAAGGCACATGGTTGCCGACACAGTCGCCACGCGGCTAGCCTGGCGCGATGACTACGTCTTGCCGCCAGCAGACGCCGCGAAACACGTGATTCAGTACGTTGGCAAAAGCAGAGGCGAGGCAGCATAAGAGAATGCGCCGTCCGGGAATCGAACCCGGGGCATCTCGTTGGCAACGAGATATTTTACCACTAAACCAACGGCGCTTGCACGGACACACAACCCACCCATGCACAACACAACGCTGCGCACACGCAAACCACATACAACCGCCGACGCAGCGCACTACACGCTCCTCGTCGGTCCTTCGCTCGATTCCATCCGACCACCACAGGCGACGCACCGTCCAAAACGAGCACACCAAGGTCGGCCTCGAAAGGCAGTCATTCGGGCCCGACACAAGGCACATGGTTGCCGACACAGTCGCCACGCGGCTAGCCTGGCGCGATGACTACGTCTTGCCGCCAGCAGACGCCGCGAAACACGTGATTCAGTACGTTGGCAAAAGCAGAGGCGAGGCAGCATAAGAGAATGCGCCGTCCGGGAATCGAACCCGGGGCATCTCGTTGGCAACGAGATATTTTACCACTAAACCAACGGCGCTTGCACGGACACACAACCCACCCATGCACAACACAACGCTGCGCACACGCAAACCACATACAACCGCCGACGCAGCGCACTACACGCTCCTCGTCGGTCCTTCGCTCGATTCCATCCGACCACCACAGGCGACGCACCGTCCAAAACGAGCACACCAAGGTCGGCCTCGAAAGGCAGTCATTCGGGCCCGACACAAGGCACATGGTTGCCGACACAGTCGCCACGCGGCTAGCCTGGCGCGATGACTACGTCTTGCCGCCAGCAGACGCCGCGAAACACGTGATTCAGTACGTTGGCAAAAGCAGAGGCGAGGCAGCATAAGAGAATGCGCCGTCCGGGAATCGAACCCGGGGCATCTCGTTGGCAACGAGATATTTTACCACTAAACCAACGGCGCTTGCACGGACACACAACCCACCCATGCACAACACAACGCTGCGCACACGCAAACCACATACAACCGCCGACGCAGCGCACTACACGCTCCTCGTCGGTCCTTCGCTCGATTCCATCCGACCACCACAGGCGACGCACCGTCCAAAACGAGCACACCAAGGTCGGCCTCGAAAGGCAGTCATTCGGGCCCGACACAAGGCACATGGTTGCCGACACAGTCGCCACGCGGCTAGCCTGGCGCGATGACTACGTCTTGCCGCCAGCAGACGCCGCGAAACACGTGATTCAGTACGTTGGCAAAAGCAGAGGCGAGGCAGCATAAGAGAATGCGCCGTCCGGGAATCGAACCCGGGGCATCTCGTTGGCAACGAGATATTTTACCACTAAACCAACGGCGCTTGCACGGACACACAACCCACCCATGCACAACACAACGCTGCGCACACGCAAACCACATACAACCGCCGACGCAGCGCACTACACGCTCCTCGTCGGTCCTTCGCTCGATTCCATCCGACCACCACAGGCGACGCACCGTCCAAAACGAGCACACCAAGGTCGGCCTCGAAAGGCAGTCATTCGGGCCCGACACAAGGCACATGGTTGCCGACACAGTCGCCACGCGGCTAGCCTGGCGCGATGACTACGTCTTGCCGCCAGCAGACGCCGCGAAACACGTGATTCAGTACGTTGGCAAAAGCAGAGGCGAGGCAGCATAAGAGAATGCGCCGTCCGGGAATCGAACCCGGGGCATCTCGTTGGCAACGAGATATTTTACCACTAAACCAACGGCGCTTGCACGGACACACAACCCACCCATGCACAACACAACGCTGCGCACACGCAAACCACATACAACCGCCGACGCAGCGCACTACACGCTCCTCGTCGGTCCTTCGCTCGATTCCATCCGACCACCACAGGCGACGCACCGTCCAAAACGAGCACACCAAGGTCGGCCTCGAAAGGCAGTCATTCGGGCCCGACACAAGGCACATGGTTGCCGACACAGTCGCCACGCGGCTAGCCTGGCGCGATGACTACGTCTTGCCGCCAGCAGACGCCGCGAAACACGTGATTCAGTACGTTGGCAAAAGCAGAGGCGAGGCAGCATAAGAGAATGCGCCGTCCGGGAATCGAACCCGGGGCATCTCGTTGGCAACGAGATATTTTACCACTAAACCAACGGCGCTTGCACGGACACACAACCCACCCATGCACAACACAACGCTGCGCACACGCAAACCACATACAACCGCCGACGCAGCGCACTACACGCTCCTCGTCGGTCCTTCGCTCGATTCCATCCGACCACCACAGGCGACGCACCGTCCAAAACGAGCACACCAAGGTCGGCCTCGAAAGGCAGTCATTCGGGCCCGACACAAGGCACATGGTTGCCGACACAGTCGCCACGCGGCTAGCCTGGCGCGATGACTACGTCTTGCCGCCAGCAGACGCCGCGAAACACGTGATTCAGTACGTTGGCAAAAGCAGAGGCGAGGCAGCATAAGAGAATGCGCCGTCCGGGAATCGAACCCGGGGCATCTCGTTGGCAACGAGATATTTTACCACTAAACCAACGGCGCTTGCACGGACACACAACCCACCCATGCACAACACAACGCTGCGCACACGCAAACCACATACAACCGCCGACGCAGCGCACTACACGCTCCTCGTCGGTCCTTCGCTCGATTCCATCCGACCACCACAGGCGACGCACCGTCCAAAACGAGCACACCAAGGTCGGCCTCGAAAGGCAGTCATTCGGGCCCGACACAAGGCACATGGTTGCCGACACAGTCGCCACGCGGCTAGCCTGGCGCGATGACTACGTCTTGCCGCCAGCAGACGCCGCGAAACACGTGATTCAGTACGTTGGCAAAAGCAGAGGCGAGGCAGCATAAGAGAATGCGCCGTCCGGGAATCGAACCCGGGGCATCTCGTTGGCAACGAGATATTTTACCACTAAACCAACGGCGCTTGCACGGACACACAACCCACCCATGCACAACACAACGCTGCGCACACGCAAACCACATACAACCGCCGACGCAGCGCACTACACGCTCCTCGTCGGTCCTTCGCTCGATTCCATCCGACCACCACAGGCGACGCACCGTCCAAAACGAGCACACCAAGGTCGGCCTCGAAAGGCAGTCATTCGGGCCCGACACAAGGCACATGGTTGCCGACACAGTCGCCACGCGGCTAGCCTGGCGCGATGACTACGTCTTGCCGCCAGCAGACGCCGCGAAACACGTGATTCAGTACGTTGGCAAAAGCAGAGGCGAGGCAGCATAAGAGAATGCGCCGTCCGGGAATCGAACCCGGGGCATCTCGTTGGCAACGAGATATTTTACCACTAAACCAACGGCGCTTGCACGGACACACAACCCACCCATGCACAACACAACGCTGCGCACACGCAAACCACATACAACCGCCGACGCAGCGCACTACACGCTCCTCGTCGGTCCTTCGCTCGATTCCATCCGACCACCACAGGCGACGCACCGTCCAAAACGAGCACACCAAGGTCGGCCTCGAAAGGCAGTCATTCGGGCCCGACACAAGGCACATGGTTGCCGACACAGTCGCCACGCGGCTAGCCTGGCGCGATGACTACGTCTTGCCGCCAGCAGACGCCGCGAAACACGTGATTCAGTACGTTGGCAAAAGCAGAGGCGAGGCAGCATAAGAGAATGCGCCGTCCGGGAATCGAACCCGGGGCATCTCGTTGGCAACGAGATATTTTACCACTAAACCAACGGCGCTTGCACGGACACACAACCCACCCATGCACAACACAACGCTGCGCACACGCAAACCACATACAACCGCCGACGCAGCGCACTACACGCTCCTCGTCGGTCCTTCGCTCGATTCCATCCGACCACCACAGGCGACGCACCGTCCAAAACGAGCACACCAAGGTCGGCCTCGAAAGGCAGTCATTCGGGCCCGACACAAGGCACATGGTTGCCGACACAGTCGCCACGCGGCTAGCCTGGCGCGATGACTACGTCTTGCCGCCAGCAGACGCCGCGAAACACGTGATTCAGTACGTTGGCAAAAGCAGAGGCGAGGCAGCATAAGAGAATGCGCCGTCCGGGAATCGAACCCGGGGCATCTCGTTGGCAACGAGATATTTTACCACTAAACCAACGGCGCTTGCACGGACACACAACCCACCCATGCACAACACAACGCTGCGCACACGCAAACCACATACAACCGCCGACGCAGCGCACTACACGCTCCTCGTCGGTCCTTCGCTCGATTCCATCCGACCACCACAGGCGACGCACCGTCCAAAACGAGCACACCAAGGTCGGCCTCGAAAGGCAGTCATTCGGGCCCGACACAAGGCACATGGTTGCCGACACAGTCGCCACGCGGCTAGCCTGGCGCGATGACTACGTCTTGCCGCCAGCAGACGCCGCGAAACACGTGATTCAGTACGTTGGCAAAAGCAGAGGCGAGGCAGCATAAGAGAATGCGCCGTCCGGGAATCGAACCCGGGGCATCTCGTTGGCAACGAGATATTTTACCACTAAACCAACGGCGCTTGCACGGACACACAACCCACCCATGCACAACACAACGCTGCGCACACGCAAACCACATACAACCGCCGACGCAGCGCACTACACGCTCCTCGTCGGTCCTTCGCTCGATTCCATCCGACCACCACAGGCGACGCACCGTCCAAAACGAGCACACCAAGGTCGGCCTCGAAAGGCAGTCATTCGGGCCCGACACAAGGCACATGGTTGCCGACACAGTCGCCACGCGGCTAGCCTGGCGCGATGACTACGTCTTGCCGCCAGCAGACGCCGCGAAACACGTGATTCAGTACGTTGGCAAAAGCAGAGGCGAGGCAGCATAAGAGAATGCGCCGTCCGGGAATCGAACCCGGGGCATCTCGTTGGCAACGAGATATTTTACCACTAAACCAACGGCGCTTGCACGGACACACAACCCACCCATGCACAACACAACGCTGCGCACACGCAAACCACATACAACCGCCGACGCAGCGCACTACACGCTCCTCGTCGGTCCTTCGCTCGATTCCATCCGACCACCACAGGCGACGCACCGTCCAAAACGAGCACACCAAGGTCGGCCTCGAAAGGCAGTCATTCGGGCCCGACACAAGGCACATGGTTGCCGACACAGTCGCCACGCGGCTAGCCTGGCGCGATGACTACGTCTTGCCGCCAGCAGACGCCGCGAAACACGTGATTCAGTACGTTGGCAAAAGCAGAGGCGAGGCAGCATAAGAGAATGCGCCGTCCGGGAATCGAACCCGGGGCATCTCGTTGGCAACGAGATATTTTACCACTAAACCAACGGCGCTTGCACGGACACACAACCCACCCATGCACAACACAACGCTGCGCACACGCAAACCACATACAACCGCCGACGCAGCGCACTACACGCTCCTCGTCGGTCCTTCGCTCGATTCCATCCGACCACCACAGGCGACGCACCGTCCAAAACGAGCACACCAAGGTCGGCCTCGAAAGGCAGTCATTCGGGCCCGACACAAGGCACATGGTTGCCGACACAGTCGCCACGCGGCTAGCCTGGCGCGATGACTACGTCTTGCCGCCAGCAGACGCCGCGAAACACGTGATTCAGTACGTTGGCAAAAGCAGAGGCGAGGCAGCATAAGAGAATGCGCCGTCCGGGAATCGAACCCGGGGCATCTCGTTGGCAACGAGATATTTTACCACTAAACCAACGGCGCTTGCACGGACACACAACCCACCCATGCACAACACAACGCTGCGCACACGCAAACCACATACAACCGCCGACGCAGCGCACTACACGCTCCTCGTCGGTCCTTCGCTCGATTCCATCCGACCACCACAGGCGACGCACCGTCCAAAACGAGCACACCAAGGTCGGCCTCGAAAGGCAGTCATTCGGGCCCGACACAAGGCACATGGTTGCCGACACAGTCGCCACGCGGCTAGCCTGGCGCGATGACTACGTCTTGCCGCCAGCAGACGCCGCGAAACACGTGATTCAGTACGTTGGCAAAAGCAGAGGCGAGGCAGCATAAGAGAATGCGCCGTCCGGGAATCGAACCCGGGGCATCTCGTTGGCAACGAGATATTTTACCACTAAACCAACGGCGCTTGCACGGACACACAACCCACCCATGCACAACACAACGCTGCGCACACGCAAACCACATACAACCGCCGACGCAGCGCACTACACGCTCCTCGTCGGTCCTTCGCTCGATTCCATCCGACCACCACAGGCGACGCACCGTCCAAAACGAGCACACCAAGGTCGGCCTCGAAAGGCAGTCATTCGGGCCCGACACAAGGCACATGGTTGCCGACACAGTCGCCACGCGGCTAGCCTGGCGCGATGACTACGTCTTGCCGCCAGCAGACGCCGCGAAACACGTGATTCAGTACGTTGGCAAAAGCAGAGGCGAGGCAGCATAAGAGAATGCGCCGTCCGGGAATCGAACCCGGGGCATCTCGTTGGCAACGAGATATTTTACCACTAAACCAACGGCGCTTGCACGGACACACAACCCACCCATGCACAACACAACGCTGCGCACACGCAAACCACATACAACCGCCGACGCAGCGCACTACACGCTCCTCGTCGGTCCTTCGCTCGATTCCATCCGACCACCACAGGCGACGCACCGTCCAAAACGAGCACACCAAGGTCGGCCTCGAAAGGCAGTCATTCGGGCCCGACACAAGGCACATGGTTGCCGACACAGTCGCCACGCGGCTAGCCTGGCGCGATGACTACGTCTTGCCGCCAGCAGACGCCGCGAAACACGTGATTCAGTACGTTGGCAAAAGCAGAGGCGAGGCAGCATAAGAGAATGCGCCGTCCGGGAATCGAACCCGGGGCATCTCGTTGGCAACGAGATATTTTACCACTAAACCAACGGCGCTTGCACGGACACACAACCCACCCATGCACAACACAACGCTGCGCACACGCAAACCACATACAACCGCCGACGCAGCGCACTACACGCTCCTCGTCGGTCCTTCGCTCGATTCCATCCGACCACCACAGGCGACGCACCGTCCAAAACGAGCACACCAAGGTCGGCCTCGAAAGGCAGTCATTCGGGCCCGACACAAGGCACATGGTTGCCGACACAGTCGCCACGCGGCTAGCCTGGCGCGATGACTACGTCTTGCCGCCAGCAGACGCCGCGAAACACGTGATTCAGTACGTTGGCAAAAGCAGAGGCGAGGCAGCATAAGAGAATGCGCCGTCCGGGAATCGAACCCGGGGCATCTCGTTGGCAACGAGATATTTTACCACTAAACCAACGGCGCTTGCACGGACACACAACCCACCCATGCACAACACAACGCTGCGCACACGCAAACCACATACAACCGCCGACGCAGCGCACTACACGCTCCTCGTCGGTCCTTCGCTCGATTCCATCCGACCACCACAGGCGACGCACCGTCCAAAACGAGCACACCAAGGTCGGCCTCGAAAGGCAGTCATTCGGGCCCGACACAAGGCACATGGTTGCCGACACAGTCGCCACGCGGCTAGCCTGGCGCGATGACTACGTCTTGCCGCCAGCAGACGCCGCGAAACACGTGATTCAGTACGTTGGCAAAAGCAGAGGCGAGGCAGCATAAGAGAATGCGCCGTCCGGGAATCGAACCCGGGGCATCTCGTTGGCAACGAGATATTTTACCACTAAACCAACGGCGCTTGCACGGACACACAACCCACCCATGCACAACACAACGCTGCGCACACGCAAACCACATACAACCGCCGACGCAGCGCACTACACGCTCCTCGTCGGTCCTTCGCTCGATTCCATCCGACCACCACAGGCGACGCACCGTCCAAAACGAGCACACCAAGGTCGGCCTCGAAAGGCAGTCATTCGGGCCCGACACAAGGCACATGGTTGCCGACACAGTCGCCACGCGGCTAGCCTGGCGCGATGACTACGTCTTGCCGCCAGCAGACGCCGCGAAACACGTGATTCAGTACGTTGGCAAAAGCAGAGGCGAGGCAGCATAAGAGAATGCGCCGTCCGGGAATCGAACCCGGGGCATCTCGTTGGCAACGAGATATTTTACCACTAAACCAACGGCGCTTGCACGGACACACAACCCACCCATGCACAACACAACGCTGCGCACACGCAAACCACATACAACCGCCGACGCAGCGCACTACACGCTCCTCGTCGGTCCTTCGCTCGATTCCATCCGACCACCACAGGCGACGCACCGTCCAAAACGAGCACACCAAGGTCGGCCTCGAAAGGCAGTCATTCGGGCCCGACACAAGGCACATGGTTGCCGACACAGTCGCCACGCGGCTAGCCTGGCGCGATGACTACGTCTTGCCGCCAGCAGACGCCGCGAAACACGTGATTCAGTACGTTGGCAAAAGCAGAGGCGAGGCAGCATAAGAGAATGCGCCGTCCGGGAATCGAACCCGGGGCATCTCGTTGGCAACGAGATATTTTACCACTAAACCAACGGCGCTTGCACGGACACACAACCCACCCATGCACAACACAACGCTGCGCACACGCAAACCACATACAACCGCCGACGCAGCGCACTACACGCTCCTCGTCGGTCCTTCGCTCGATTCCATCCGACCACCACAGGCGACGCACCGTCCAAAACGAGCACACCAAGGTCGGCCTCGAAAGGCAGTCATTCGGGCCCGACACAAGGCACATGGTTGCCGACACAGTCGCCACGCGGCTAGCCTGGCGCGATGACTACGTCTTGCCGCCAGCAGACGCCGCGAAACACGTGATTCAGTACGTTGGCAAAAGCAGAGGCGAGGCAGCATAAGAGAATGCGCCGTCCGGGAATCGAACCCGGGGCATCTCGTTGGCAACGAGATATTTTACCACTAAACCAACGGCGCTTGCACGGACACACAACCCACCCATGCACAACACAACGCTGCGCACACGCAAACCACATACAACCGCCGACGCAGCGCACTACACGCTCCTCGTCGGTCCTTCGCTCGATTCCATCCGACCACCACAGGCGACGCACCGTCCAAAACGAGCACACCAAGGTCGGCCTCGAAAGGCAGTCATTCGGGCCCGACACAAGGCACATGGTTGCCGACACAGTCGCCACGCGGCTAGCCTGGCGCGATGACTACGTCTTGCCGCCAGCAGACGCCGCGAAACACGTGATTCAGTACGTTGGCAAAAGCAGAGGCGAGGCAGCATAAGAGAATGCGCCGTCCGGGAATCGAACCCGGGGCATCTCGTTGGCAACGAGATATTTTACCACTAAACCAACGGCGCTTGCACGGACACACAACCCACCCATGCACAACACAACGCTGCGCACACGCAAACCACATACAACCGCCGACGCAGCGCACTACACGCTCCTCGTCGGTCCTTCGCTCGATTCCATCCGACCACCACAGGCGACGCACCGTCCAAAACGAGCACACCAAGGTCGGCCTCGAAAGGCAGTCATTCGGGCCCGACACAAGGCACATGGTTGCCGACACAGTCGCCACGCGGCTAGCCTGGCGCGATGACTACGTCTTGCCGCCAGCAGACGCCGCGAAACACGTGATTCAGTACGTTGGCAAAAGCAGAGGCGAGGCAGCATAAGAGAATGCGCCGTCCGGGAATCGAACCCGGGGCATCTCGTTGGCAACGAGATATTTTACCACTAAACCAACGGCGCTTGCACGGACACACAACCCACCCATGCACAACACAACGCTGCGCACACGCAAACCACATACAACCGCCGACGCAGCGCACTACACGCTCCTCGTCGGTCCTTCGCTCGATTCCATCCGACCACCACAGGCGACGCACCGTCCAAAACGAGCACACCAAGGTCGGCCTCGAAAGGCAGTCATTCGGGCCCGACACAAGGCACATGGTTGCCGACACAGTCGCCACGCGGCTAGCCTGGCGCGATGACTACGTCTTGCCGCCAGCAGACGCCGCGAAACACGTGATTCAGTACGTTGGCAAAAGCAGAGGCGAGGCAGCATAAGAGAATGCGCCGTCCGGGAATCGAACCCGGGGCATCTCGTTGGCAACGAGATATTTTACCACTAAACCAACGGCGCTTGCACGGACACACAACCCACCCATGCACAACACAACGCTGCGCACACGCAAACCACATACAACCGCCGACGCAGCGCACTACACGCTCCTCGTCGGTCCTTCGCTCGATTCCATCCGACCACCACAGGCGACGCACCGTCCAAAACGAGCACACCAAGGTCGGCCTCGAAAGGCAGTCATTCGGGCCCGACACAAGGCACATGGTTGCCGACACAGTCGCCACGCGGCTAGCCTGGCGCGATGACTACGTCTTGCCGCCAGCAGACGCCGCGAAACACGTGATTCAGTACGTTGGCAAAAGCAGAGGCGAGGCAGCATAAGAGAATGCGCCGTCCGGGAATCGAACCCGGGCATCTCGTTGGCAACGAGATATTTTACCACTAAACCAACGGCGCTTGCACGGACACACAACCCACCCATGCACAACACAACGCTGCGCACACGCAAACCACATACAACCGCCGACGCAGCGCACTACACGCTCCTCGTCGGTCCTTCGCTCGATTCCATCCGACCACCACAGGCGACGCACCGTCCAAAACGAGCACACCAAGGTCGGCCTCGAAAGGCAGTCATTCGGGCCCGACACAAGGCACATGGTTGCCGACACAGTCGCCACGCGGCTAGCCTGGCGCGATGACTACGTCTTGCCGCCAGCAGACGCCGCGAAACACGTGATTCAGTACGTTGGCAAAAGCAGAGGCGAGGCAGCATAAGAGAATGCGCCGTCCGGGAATCGAACCCGGGGCATCTCGTTGGCAACGAGATATTTTACCACTAAACCAACGGCGCTTGCACGGACACACAACCCACCCATGCACAACACAACGCTGCGCACACGCAAACCACATACAACCGCCGACGCAGCGCACTACACGCTCCTCGTCGGTCCTTCGCTCGATTCCATCCGACCACCACAGGCGACGCACCGTCCAAAACGAGCACACCAAGGTCGGCCTCGAAAGGCAGTCATTCGGGCCCGACACAAGGCACATGGTTGCCGACACAGTCGCCACGCGGCTAGCCTGGCGCGATGACTACGTCTTGCCGCCAGCAGACGCCGCGAAACACGTGATTCAGTACGTTGGCAAAAGCAGAGGCGAGGCAGCATAAGAGAATGCGCCGTCCGGGAATCGAACCCGGGGCATCTCGTTGGCAACGAGATATTTTACCACTAAACCAACGGCGCTTGCACGGACACACAACCCACCCATGCACAACACAACGCTGCGCACACGCAAACCACATACAACCGCCGACGCAGCGCACTACACGCTCCTCGTCGGTCCTTCGCTCGATTCCATCCGACCACCACAGGCGAC
Source organism: Phytophthora hibernalis (assembly GCA_012656075.1). NCBI lineage: Eukaryota > Oomycota > Peronosporomycetes > Peronosporales > Peronosporaceae > Phytophthora > Phytophthora hibernalis. The sequence continues at coordinate 32,329 of JAAKBF010000228.1, forward strand.
GCACCGTCCAAAACGAGCACACCAAGGTCGGCCTCGAAAGGCAGTCATTCGGGCCCGACACAAGGCACATGGTTGCCGACACAGTCGCCACGCGGCTAGCCTGGCGCGATGACTACGTCTTGCCGCCAGCAGACGCCGCGAAACACGTGATTCAGTACGTTGGCAAAAGCAGAGGCGAGGCAGCATAAGAGAATGCGCCGTCCGGGAATCGAACCCGGGGCATCTCGTTGGCAACGAGATATTTTACCACTAAACCAACGGCGCTTGCACGGACACACAACCCACCCATGCACAACACAACGCTGCGCACACGCAAACCACATACAACCGCCGACGCAGCGCACTACACGCTCCTCGTCGGTCCTTCGCTCGATTCCATCCGACCACCACAGGCGACGCACCGTCCAAAACGAGCACACCAAGGTCGGCCTCGAAAGGCAGTCATTCGGGCCCGACACAAGGCACATGGTTGCCGACACAGTCGCCACGCGGCTAGCCTGGCGCGATGACTACGTCTTGCCGCCAGCAGACGCCGCGAAACACGTGATTCAGTACGTTGGCAAAAGCAGAGGCGAGGCAGCATAAGAGAATGCGCCGTCCGGGAATCGAACCCGGGGCATCTCGTTGGCAACGAGATATTTTACCACTAAACCAACGGCGCTTGCACGGACACACAACCCACCCATGCACAACACAACGCTGCGCACACGCAAACCACATACAACCGCCGACGCAGCGCACTACACGCTCCTCGTCGGTCCTTCGCTCGATTCCATCCGACCACCACAGGCGACGCACCGTCCAAAACGAGCACACCAAGGTCGGCCTCGAAAGGCAGTCATTCGGGCCCGACACAAGGCACATGGTTGCCGACACAGTCGCCACGCGGCTAGCCTGGCGCGATGACTACGTCTTGCCGCCAGCAGACGCCGCGAAACACGTGATTCAGTACGTTGGCAAAAGCAGAGGCGAGGCAGCATAAGAGAATGCGCCGTCCGGGAATCGAACCCGGGGCATCTCGTTGGCAACGAGATATTTTACCACTAAACCAACGGCGCTTGCACGGACACACAACCCACCCATGCACAACACAACGCTGCGCACACGCAAACCACATACAACCGCCGACGCAGCGCACTACACGCTCCTCGTCGGTCCTTCGCTCGATTCCATCCGACCACCACAGGCGACGCACCGTCCAAAACGAGCACACCAAGGTCGGCCTCGAAAGGCAGTCATTCGGGCCCGACACAAGGCACATGGTTGCCGACACAGTCGCCACGCGGCTAGCCTGGCGCGATGACTACGTCTTGCCGCCAGCAGACGCCGCGAAACACGTGATTCAGTACGTTGGCAAAAGCAGAGGCGAGGCAGCATAAGAGAATGCGCCGTCCGGGAATCGAACCCGGGGCATCTCGTTGGCAACGAGATATTTTACCACTAAACCAACGGCGCTTGCACGGACACACAACCCACCCATGCACAACACAACGCTGCGCACACGCAAACCACATACAACCGCCGACGCAGCGCACTACACGCTCCTCGTCGGTCCTTCGCTCGATTCCATCCGACCACCACAGGCGACGCACCGTCCAAAACGAGCACACCAAGGTCGGCCTCGAAAGGCAGTCATTCGGGCCCGACACAAGGCACATGGTTGCCGACACAGTCGCCACGCGGCTAGCCTGGCGCGATGACTACGTCTTGCCGCCAGCAGACGCCGCGAAACACGTGATTCAGTACGTTGGCAAAAGCAGAGGCGAGGCAGCATAAGAGAATGCGCCGTCCGGGAATCGAACCCGGGCATCTCGTTGGCAACGAGATATTTTACCACTAAACCAACGGCGCTTGCACGGACACACAACCCACCCATGCACAACACAACGCTGCGCACACGCAAACCACATACAACCGCCGACGCAGCGCACTACACGCTCCTCGTCGGTCCTTCGCTCGATTCCATCCGACCACCACAGGCGACGCACCGTCCAAAACGAGCACACCAAGGTCGGCCTCGAAAGGCAGTCATTCGGGCCCGACACAAGGCACATGGTTGCCGACACAGTCGCCACGCGGCTAGCCTGGCGCGATGACTACGTCTTGCCGCCAGCAGACGCCGCGAAACACGTGATTCAGTACGTTGGCAAAAGCAGAGGCGAGGCAGCATAAGAGAATGCGCCGTCCGGGAATCGAACCCGGGGCATCTCGTTGGCAACGAGATATTTTACCACTAAACCAACGGCGCTTGCACGGACACACAACCCACCCATGCACAACACAACGCTGCGCACACGCAAACCACATACAACCGCCGACGCAGCGCACTACACGCTCCTCGTCGGTCCTTCGCTCGATTCCATCCGACCACCACAGGCGACGCACCGTCCAAAACGAGCACACCAAGGTCGGCCTCGAAAGGCAGTCATTCGGGCCCGACACAAGGCACATGGTTGCCGACACAGTCGCCACGCGGCTAGCCTGGCGCGATGACTACGTCTTGCCGCCAGCAGACGCCGCGAAACACGTGATTCAGTACGTTGGCAAAAGCAGAGGCGAGGCAGCATAAGAGAATGCGCCGTCCGGGAATCGAACCCGGGCATCTCGTTGGCAACGAGATATTTTACCACTAAACCAACGGCGCTTGCACGGACACACAACCCACCCATGCACAACACAACGCTGCGCACACGCAAACCACATACAACCGCCGACGCAGCGCACTACACGCTCCTCGTCGGTCCTTCGCTCGATTCCATCCGACCACCACAGGCGACGCACCGTCCAAAACGAGCACACCAAGGTCGGCCTCGAAAGGCAGTCATTCGGGCCCGACACAAGGCACATGGTTGCCGACACAGTCGCCACGCGGCTAGCCTGGCGCGATGACTACGTCTTGCCGCCAGCAGACGCCGCGAAACACGTGATTCAGTACGTTGGCAAAAGCAGAGGCGAGGCAGCATAAGAGAATGCGCCGTCCGGGAATCGAACCCGGGGCATCTCGTTGGCAACGAGATATTTTACCACTAAACCAACGGCGCTTGCACGGACACACAACCCACCCATGCACAACACAACGCTGCGCACACGCAAACCACATACAACCGCCGACGCAGCGCACTACACGCTCCTCGTCGGTCCTTCGCTCGATTCCATCCGACCACCACAGGCGACGCACCGTCCAAAACGAGCACACCAAGGTCGGCCTCGAAAGGCAGTCATTCGGGCCCGACACAAGGCACATGGTTGCCGACACAGTCGCCACGCGGCTAGCCTGGCGCGATGACTACGTCTTGCCGCCAGCAGACGCCGCGAAACACGTGATTCAGTACGTTGGCAAAAGCAGAGGCGAGGCAGCATAAGAGAATGCGCCGTCCGGGAATCGAACCCGGGGCATCTCGTTGGCAACGAGATATTTTACCACTAAACCAACGGCGCTTGCACGGACACACAACCCACCCATGCACAACACAACGCTGCGCACACGCAAACCACATACAACCGCCGACGCAGCGCACTACACGCTCCTCGTCGGTCCTTCGCTCGATTCCATCCGACCACCACAGGCGACGCACCGTCCAAAACGAGCACACCAAGGTCGGCCTCGAAAGGCAGTCATTCGGGCCCGACACAAGGCACATGGTTGCCGACACAGTCGCCACGCGGCTAGCCTGGCGCGATGACTACGTCTTGCCGCCAGCAGACGCCGCGAAACACGTGATTCAGTACGTTGGCAAAAGCAGAGGCGAGGCAGCATAAGAGAATGCGCCGTCCGGGAATCGAACCCGGGGCATCTCGTTGGCAACGAGATATTTTACCACTAAACCAACGGCGCTTGCACGGACACACAACCCACCCATGCACAACACAACGCTGCGCACACGCAAACCACATACAACCGCCGACGCAGCGCACTACACGCTCCTCGTCGGTCCTTCGCTCGATTCCATCCGACCACCACAGGCGACGCACCGTCCAAAACGAGCACACCAAGGTCGGCCTCGAAAGGCAGTCATTCGGGCCCGACACAAGGCACATGGTTGCCGACACAGTCGCCACGCGGCTAGCCTGGCGCGATGACTACGTCTTGCCGCCAGCAGACGCCGCGAAACACGTGATTCAGTACGTTGGCAAAAGCAGAGGCGAGGCAGCATAAGAGAATGCGCCGTCCGGGAATCGAACCGGGGCATCTCGTTGGCAACGAGATATTTTACCACTAAACCAACGGCGCTTGCACGGACACACAACCCACCCATGCACAACACAACGCTGCGCACACGCAAACCACATACAACCGCCGACGCAGCGCACTACGCTCCTCGTCGGTCCTTCGCTCGATTCCATCCGACCACCACAGGCGACGCACCGTCCAAAACGAGCACACCAAGGTCGGCCTCGAAAGGCAGTCATTCGGGCCCGACACAAGGCACATGGTTGCCGACACAGTCGCCACGCGGCTAGCCTGGCGCGATGACTACGTCTTGCCGCCAGCAGACGCCGCGAAACACGTGATTCAGTACGTTGGCAAAAGCAGAGGCGAGGCAGCATAAGAGAATGCGCCGTCCGGGAATCGAACCCGGGGCATCTCGTTGGCAACGAGATATTTTACCACTAAACCAACGGCGCTTGCACGGACACACAACCCACCCATGCACAACACAACGCTGCGCACACGCAAACCACATACAACCGCCGACGCAGCGCACTACACGCTCCTCGTCGGTCCTTCGCTCGATTCCATCCGACCACCACAGGCGACGCACCGTCCAAAACGAGCACACCAAGGTCGGCCTCGAAAGGCAGTCATTCGGGCCCGACACAAGGCACATGGTTGCCGACACAGTCGCCACGCGGCTAGCCTGGCGCGATGACTACGTCTTGCCGCCAGCAGACGCCGCGAAACACGTGATTCAGTACGTTGGCAAAAGCAGAGGCGAGGCAGCATAAGAGAATGCGCCGTCCGGGAATCGAACCCGGGGCATCTCGTTGGCAACGAGATATTTTACCACTAAACCAACGGCGCTTGCACGGACACACAACCCACCCATGCACAACACAACGCTGCGCACACGCAAACCACATACAACCGCCGACGCAGCGCACTACACGCTCCTCGTCGGTCCTTCGCTCGATTCCATCCGACCACCACAGGCGACGCACCGTCCAAAACGAGCACACCAAGGTCGGCCTCGAAAGGCAGTCATTCGGGCCCGACACAAGGCACATGGTTGCCGACACAGTCGCCACGCGGCTAGCCTGGCGCGATGACTACGTCTTGCCGCCAGCAGACGCCGCGAAACACGTGATTCAGTACGTTGGCAAAAGCAGAGGCGAGGCAGCATAAGAGAATGCGCCGTCCGGGAATCGAACCCGGGGCATCTCGTTGGCAACGAGATATTTTACCACTAAACCAACGGCGCTTGCACGGACACACAACCCACCCATGCACAACACAACGCTGCGCACACGCAAACCACATACAACCGCCGACGCAGCGCACTACACGCTCCTCGTCGGTCCTTCGCTCGATTCCATCCGACCACCACAGGCGACGCACCGTCCAAAACGAGCACACCAAGGTCGGCCTCGAAAGGCAGTCATTCGGGCCCGACACAAGGCACATGGTTGCCGACACAGTCGCCACGCGGCTAGCCTGGCGCGATGACTACGTCTTGCCGCCAGCAGACGCCGCGAAACACGTGATTCAGTACGTTGGCAAAAGCAGAGGCGAGGCAGCATAAGAGAATGCGCCGTCCGGGAATCGAACCCGGGGCATCTCGTTGGCAACGAGATATTTTACCACTAAACCAACGGCGCTTGCACGGACACACAACCCACCCATGCACAACACAACGCTGCGCACACGCAAACCACATACAACCGCCGACGCAGCGCACTACACGCTCCTCGTCGGTCCTTCGCTCGATTCCATCCGACCACCACAGGCGACGCACCGTCCAAAACGAGCACACCAAGGTCGGCCTCGAAAGGCAGTCATTCGGGCCCGACACAAGGCACATGGTTGCCGACACAGTCGCCACGCGGCTAGCCTGGCGCGATGACTACGTCTTGCCGCCAGCAGACGCCGCGAAACACGTGATTCAGTACGTTGGCAAAAGCAGAGGCGAGGCAGCATAAGAGAATGCGCCGTCCGGGAATCGAACCCGGGGCATCTCGTTGGCAACGAGATATTTTACCACTAAACCAACGGCGCTTGCACGGACACACAACCCACCCATGCACAACACAACGCTGCGCACACGCAAACCACATACAACCGCCGACGCAGCGCACTACACGCTCCTCGTCGGTCCTTCGCTCGATTCCATCCGGACCACCACAGGCGACGCACCGTCCAAAACGAGCACACCAAGGTCGGCCTCGAAAGGCAGTCATTCGGGCCCGACACAAGGCACATGGTTGCCGACACGGTCGCCACGCGGCCAGCCTGGCGCGATGACTACGTCTTGCCGCCAGCAGACGCCGCGAAACACGTGATTCAGTACGTTGGCAAAAGCAGAGGCGAGGCAGCATAAGAGAATGCGCCGTCCGGGAATCGAACCGGGGCATCTCGTTGGCAACGAGATATTTTATCACTAAACCAACGGCGCTTGCACGGACACACAACCCACCCATGCACAACACAACGCTGCGCACACGCAAACCACATACAACCGCCGACGCAGCGCACTACACGCTCCTCGTCGGTCCTTCGCTCGATTCCATCCGACCACCACAGGCGACGCACCGTCCAAAACGAGCACACCAAGGTCGGCCTCGAAAGGCAGTCATTCGGGCCCGACACAAGGCACATGGTTGCCGACACAGTCGCCACGCGGCTAGCCTGGCGCGATGACTACGTCTTGCCGCCAGCAGACGCCGCGAAACACGTGATTCAGTACGTTGGCAAAAGCAGAGGCGAGGCAGCATAAGAGAATGCGCCGTCCGGGAATCGAACCGGGGCATCTCGTTGGCAACGATATTTTACCACTAAACCAACGGCGCTTGCACGGACACACAACCCACCCATGCACAACACAACGCTGCGCACACGCAAACCACATACAACCGCCGACGCAGCGCACTACACGCTCCTCGTCGGTCCTTCGCTCGATTCCATCCGACCACCACAGGCGACGCACCGTCCAAAACGAGCACACCAAGGTCGGCCTCGAAAGGCAGTCATTCGGGCCCGACACAAGGCACATGGTTGCCGATACAGTCGCCACGCGGCTAGCCTGGCGCGATGACTACGTCTTGCCGCCAGCAGACGCCGCGAAACACGTGATTCAGTACGTTGGCAAAAGCAGAGGCGAGGCAGCATAAGAGAATGCGCCGTCCGGGAATCGAACCCGGGGCATCTCGTTGGCAACGAGATATTTTACCACTAAACCAACGGCGCTTGCACGGACACACAACCCACCCATGCACAACACAACGCTGCGCACACGCAAACCACATACAACCGCCGACGCAGCGCACTACACGCTCCTCGTCGGTCCTTCGCTCGATTCCATCCGACCACCACAGGCGACGCACCGTCCAAAACGAGCACACCAAGGTCGGCCTCGAAAGGCAGTCATTCGGGCCCGACACAAGGCACATGGTTGCCGACACAGTCGCCACGCGGCCAGCCTGGCGCGATGACTACGTCTTGCCGCCAGCAGACGCCGCGAAACACGTGATTCAGTACGTTGGCAAAAGCAGAGGCGAGGCAGCATAAGAGAATGCGCCGTCCGGGAATCGAACCGGGGCATCTCGTTGGCAACGAGATATTTTATCACTAAACCAACGGCGCTTGCACGGACACACAACCCACCCATGCACAACACAACGCTGCGCACACGCAAACCACATACAACCGCCGACGCAGCGCACTACACGCTCCTCGTCGGTCCTTCGCTCGATTCCATCCGACCACCACAGGCGACGCACCGTCCAAAACGAGCACACCAAGGTCGGCCTCGAAAGGCAGTCATTCGGGCCCGACACAAGGCACATGGTTGCCGACACAGTCGCCACGCGGCTAGCCTGGCGCGATGACTACGTCTTGCCGCCAGCAGACGCCGCGAAACACGTGATTCAGTACGTTGGCAAAAGCAGAGGCGAGGCAGCATAAGAGAATGCGCCGTCCGGGAATCGAACCCGGGGCATCTCGTTGGCAACGAGATATTTTACCACTAAACCAACGGCGCTTGCACGGACACACAACCCACCCATGCACAACACAACGCTGCGCACACGCAAACCACATACAACCGCCGACGCAGCGCACTACACGCTCCTCGTCGGTCCTTCGCTCGATTCCATCCGACCACCACAGGCGACGCACCGTCCAAAACGAGCACACCAAGGTCGGCCTCGAAAGGCAGTCATTCGGGCCCGACACAAGGCACATGGTTGCCGACACAGTCGCCACGCGGCTAGCCTGGCGCGATGACTACGTCTTGCCGCCAGCAGACGCCGCGAAACACGTGATTCAGTACGTTGGCAAAAGCAGAGGCGAGGCAGCATAAGAGAATGCGCCGTCCGGGAATCGAACCCGGGGCATCTCGTTGGCAACGAGATTTTACCACTAAACCAACGGCGCTTGCACGGACACACAACCCACCCATGCACAACACAACGCTGCGCACACGCAAACCACATACAACCGCCGACGCAGCGCACTACACGCTCCTCGTCGGTCCTTCGCTCGATTCCATCCGACCACCACAGGCGACGCACCGTCCAAAACGAGCACACCAAGGTCGGCCTCGAAAGGCAGTCATTCGGGCCCGACACAAGGCACATGGTTGCCGACACAGTCGCCACGCGGCTAGCCTGGCGCGATGACTACGTCTTGCCGCCAGCAGACGCCGCGAAACACGTGATTCAGTACGTTGGCAAAAGCAGAGGCGAGGCAGCATAAGAGAATGCGCCGTCCGGGAATCGAACCCGGGGCATCTCGTTGGCAACGAGATATTTTACCACTAAACCAACGGCGCTTGCACGGACACACAACCCACCCATGCACAACACAACGCTGCGCACACGCAAACCACATACAACCGCCGACGCAGCGCACTACACGCTCCTCGTCGGTCCTTCGCTCGATTCCATCCGACCACCACAGGCGACGCACCGTCCAAAACGAGCACACCAAGGTCGGCCTCGAAAGGCAGTCATTCGGGCCCGACACAAGGCACATGGTTGCCGACACAGTCGCCACGCGGCTAGCCTGGCGCGATGACTACGTCTGCCGCCAGCAGACGCCGCGAAACACGTGATTCAGTACGTTGGCAAAAGCTGAATCGAGGCAGCATAAGAGTCTTTTGTTCGCCGTACGCGGGCGCTGAGATGTGGATAGTTTGGCATCATCGAGGCCAAGACTGACATGGATGCATTCAACTGCAGGAATGGTTGAGCGTCGATACGGGACACGAATCGGCAAGCACGTTTTGGAATTCGAGGTTATGCGCCTCGGTGTTTGATCTGACGAGGTCGTCCCCGACAAAATCTGGATCAACCAACAAGACTACGAGCAGCAATGGCAAGAAGGACACATGTGCACCAGTGAGGACAGTGAGGACGAAGAAGCTGGCAGAAAGCAGGTTAAAAGATGTTCAAGATGGAGACTACGGGCACGGACGAGCGTACGACGAGGGCATTTCCGACGCCGAAGCAGGGGCAGTAAGGAGCTGGTTCGCGTCATGCGGTCCAGCAAAATCAACCGCTGGTTGAGAGTAGGGTGCGACTTCGTGGCGCATGTGAGTTTCCTTGACGGACGTACGGATTTCATGCCATTCGCAATCAAGGCTAAAGATAGAAGAAGTATGGACCAGGTTGCTGCTCCTGGACCTGCATGAACTGCTGAATCTCCCCACCTCCATCCCCTGCCGACGCTCCTGCGCCTCCATCTGCTACTGAAGCTCCAAGTATCGGAGCTGCTACCTCCATACTCCGGGTACGAATGAGAGCTGCTCACGGATCTTTCTTTACTGTGCTGATCAATATGAGTGTTGTTCAATATAATGCGGGGTCGAGTAAGGCAAAGGCAAGCACGAAGACTGCAGTTCTGACGCCGAAGAAGGCGAAAAGAAAGAGGAGACCGCCAAAATCTAAGGGCGATGAGGCGCTCGAGTGGAGCGAAGTCATGCCGACTTCGCTGATGCGACTGCGGTACGAAAAGTTTCCTACCAAGTTTCAATCGGCTCGTAACAATGCTATGATCTGCGCAGCGTGGCTGCTGAAAGCCGGGGAGCCCAGCAAGGAGCATGAAGTGCCTATCCCCTTCGAGCAGTGCAAGGACAAGGTGATGCCATTTGTATCATTTTGCAAATACTGTATTTTGATTCTAAAGTATCTTTGTTGTTTCGACCCTATCAAACGACTGAAGAAGAAATGGGCTGAGTATTGATCCAATATCAGCTCGATCGGCAACAACGTCGACAAACCAATCGTGGAACCAATTTTTGGGGGCTGATGGAAGAATACCGGACCAGGTAAACGATTTGCCTTTAAGATATCTAATTTATTGCCAGTAATATTTACGCTGCCTTG